>CM019171.2:49310306-49326084 GCA_009739505.2 Apolygus lucorum
TTGTATCGAGAGTTTCAAGCTATGGAGCTTTTGAATATTTCAACCCCTATTCTTCACCCGTTAGATGTGACTGACACTACTAGACCTCAAATGGAGCCCATTAACCAAATTTCATCAAATTCCATCTATACTGAGGAAAATGTTGCGTACAGCGGACGGACAGAACATTTTCTATTCGAATTTTGGATTCTACAGACCTTGAAACATAAACCAAATTTTGAGAGGGTTAAAGAAAATTTCTCGCACAATTCCAATGGTTTATTATTTTAATTTCAAATAATGGTTTATTTATTTTTTACATATATTTTTTACTATTTTTTAATTATTTTAAAAAAAATATTCATTTTAAAAATTTTAAATAATGGTTTATTTATTTTTTAATTTTTATTTTACTATTTTTTAAATTGAAAAAATTATTTCATTATTATTATTTTTTAAATTAATTATTGGCATGGTGTGAATTAATTTAATTTAATTCAATTATGAATGTTGAATTGAAACATAATAAGCATGAAACACAATCGTAGGGAATCAATGAAAATTATTTACTAAACCATCTTATCGACTGAACTTGTATTCCTAAAATTAAATTATTTATCAAATAATCATCCTAATTATCATCTTATTGTAAAAAATTGTAAATATTATCACATTAATAATCATGTTATCATTATCGTCATTATCATGATGATGAGGATAATCATTACGACGATTATTATAATTTTTATTGTTATAAGGTTTTCAAACTTTGTAAAATACTGGAAAAGGATGGGGGAAAAACATTGTTGATACCGTATCAATGATACGATGATCAACTGTTCTCGGAACGCTTTGAATGTATGAATAATGTATGTTGTCGCGAGTATCAGTCCACCCGCCGTATAAACTTTACTCGGAATTTCGAACGAAACCTTCGCTTGTCTCGAACAACAGTCGCTTCATAAATGAAATACCCGGTGCGATAAGAAAATAGCATTATTTTCAAGGTAGTTATTAGGACCTCAAGAATCCGAAGTTACGAACAATTCGTTACTTACAAGTTAAACGTGGAAATTTGGATGTATTGGGGAAGTTTGTTGAATTTGCCATTTCAGATGTGGAAACACGATTCAATTTATGTTGAAATTTCATTTCTCGTCGATAGTTTCGGTTTTATTATGTTGGGTTTCCACGTTCAATAATTCAATAATGAAGGGTCAACTGAAGGGCAAACCCTGAAAATTATGCTTGGAAACAACAGTAAAACGCTGCAAATTATTACAAAAAGGTTTATTATCTTTCTTTATAGATCACTCGTCTGCAAAGAGCACGGCATTGCATTGTTACCACCAACCAACATGAAGAAAAACATCGATCGCATTTCGGTCAGCTGAAATTTGAACGGAGATTAAGCCTCTTTTGCGATTCACACTCGTGTTTCTGATTTATCGTACGCCTAACCCTTAAATTCTCGTAGGGAGCGAACGGTTTGTACTAAAGGGCTTCGCGTGGTCTCAAAAAAAATTTAAAAATTCTATACTATCTTAAATGGATGGAAAAACGATACCTTTATATCAAATTTTTTTTAGTAATTTATATGAAATTTTAAACCTTAATTTTCAACCCTTAGAAGTGACCTACATCAACCAAAATCTTAGGGGCACATCTAGACCCCGAGCCTACATACCAAATTTCATCAAAATTGGTCAATGCTAAATGAGGAATGTGCCGCGTACGGCGGACGGACGGCTAAATTTTTATTCGATTTTCGGATTCTAAGTACCTACCTTGAAACGTAAACCAACAAATTTTGAGGGGGATTAAAAAATTGTTATCTTGGTCGATTCCAAAGGTTCATTATTGAAAATAATAAACCAAAATCGACATTTGTCTCACTCCACTCGCCTATTTTGCCATTTCATTCTTACTTCCTAAACGTACTATAGAAATCTTCCGTAGGCAGAAAGTATTCCAATATTTCCAGAATTTTAGTTTTTGGAAGCATCACCAATGATTCACTATGGACTATCAATCTTTCCAATACTATAATATTCTGTCCCAGGTCAATATAAAAGAAGATGCAGTGATTGCGGAGTAAACAAAATCGTTTGAGTGACTTTTGGAACATTGTACGCCTCATAGGCGCATGCTAGTATTTCATGGTAGATACTGCACACTGATTTCATCACTATCCGACCTATAAATTCATACTGTACCATTTTACCCGATCATATCATCACTGAAATTAACTGATTATTTTGTACGTAACTCCTGCCATCAAAGTGTGTTTTATGGGCCATTAAAACCTTCCGTTTTCTACCTTCAGGAGATAGTGGATTTCTCAAGAATGCGGCTGACGTATCGAGGTCTCTGTGATATCAGGCGACTTTATGACCGATAAAACTCGATCATTTTTTCTGGACAAACTTATTTCGAAGATTCCACAATTGTTGGGTATCAGAAATATGACGGCTATTGGAGGAAAATACATGTTCCATAACTTGTTATAAATAAGTAAAACAAAGGTTATATCGACGCTTTAATGTCTGTATTAGGTGACAACTGTAAAACGAACTGAAACCTGACGGCTTCACATCTCAAAATTCACTCAGCCGAAAAATACTACTTTTTGGTTTATTATTCTCAATAGGTAATTATTACTTATTAAGCCTTTATTTATTACTTATTATAAGCCTTTGGAATTGAGCAAGAAAATAATAATTGTAACCCCCCATCAAAATTGGTTGGTTACGTACCAAAATTGGTTGGTACGTTTCAAGGTACGTAGAATCCGAAAATCGAACCGTACGCGGCACTTTTCTTAGCAACACTGGACCGATTTGGCCAAAATTTGGCATATGAGCTCCATTTGGCGTCTAGTTGTGCCGCAAAGCTTTTGGTTGATGTCAGTCACTTCTAAGGGGTGAAAATGGAGGGTAGACATTTTCAAGAGTGCCTTAGCTCGAAAACTCTCGAAATAAGGTATCGTTTTTTCACCAATTTTAAATAGTATTGAATTTTAAAAAATTTTTGAGACCGCCCGGAGCTTTGCAGGAAAATCCGTTCGCTTCTTACGAGTACTTAAGGGTTTTCCTTCGATAAAACTGAAATGGCCTTAGATTATTAAACTGAATAATTGCACGCAGTTTTTTGTAATTGCAGAATAGAAAAGATATATTTATGTGTTGTAACTATGAACATGAAACATCAGGAATATTGTTATTGTTATAATAGTGGAGAGTCTTTACAGTCTCCCCCACTATATTATGTAGTCGTTGAATTTTGCGGGTAGTCGTCGAATTCGTTGTGAACGTCCTAAAGGTTGTGTTGTAGAATTTTGATGATTAGACGGTTGCTCGGGGATGTTAGGTTGTTCTCCGTTATGTTGATGTTCGAATAATTCTGGTGACGTGGAAGTTGGAATGGAATCTGGAACGATTACTTGTGTGGTTGGTGGATTTGTTTCCTGTTGACGTCTCGTTATTCTTGAAGCTCTTGGAACCTCATACACAACAGTCGGTCCTAGAGTCACAGTTTTCCGAGATGGTACAAGTGAAGAACGCAACTGATTGAGATGTCGTTTCACATTCTTTCCGAATCATCTACAGAAACCAAATAATGCCGCTGTCCCAATTTCTTTTTAACGTATCCAAATTTCCATACTTGTTTGTTATTTATGTAGAATCGTATTTTTACTCTCTCCCCCTCGTTAAATTTTCTTTCTGTACCTCCTTCTGCTTTCGATGGTTGCGGTCGATATGGGAATATGGCGTTCATCCGGGTTCTCTAATTCCGAGACTGTCCACATGCAAGTGGCGTTGCTCGATATTTCAGCATGATGTTCTGAATTTTTTCTGGCTGTTATCAGTCGATGCTGCTGTCAGTCGGTGCTTCAAGGTTTGGATTGAACGTTCTGCTAGACCGTTTGTTGCGGGATGTCCTGGGGCGATGAGTTTTTGGAAAATTCCCCTGTTCTTGCAGTACTTGAGGAACATATCACTCTGGAATATCGTCGCATTGTCAGATACTAAAACTTGAGGATATCCGTGAATAGCAAAAATTTGTTCTGGCAAAAGGTTTGTGTTCGCGCTGGTTGGCGCATCTCTGAGAATTTTTACATCCGCCCATTTGGATCGGGCATCAATACACATCAGGAAATAGAAGCCTTGGAATGGTCCGGCGTAATCGATGTGTACTCTCTCCCAGTTCTCTTGAGGCGTTTCCCAAGGATGTACAGGAGCTTTAGGAGGGTTTGTTCGAGAAATAGCGCAATTTTCACAACCTTTTACGAGGTTTTCTATATCTTTATCAATTTTGAGCATTTTCGAAATTTTCAACCCTTCATTTCCATTTAGTTGTTGGTTGGGGTTGAAATGATCAAAAAGGTAGTAGGCAGTAGGTACCTACGGTTGTTAGGGAGGGATCTATACAGAAGGGTGATCTATACAGAAAATAATAAACCTTCGGGCAATGATTTGCAGCATTTTTGAAATTCTAATGAAATTTTTCCAATGAAATATTTGCCTATTAGACAAGACAGAACCAAAAATGTTCTGTCAACATTTTTGAGGACCCACATCATATTCAGTTATCTTTGATCAAGGAAGGGAAATGCAGAGGGCGACGAGGAAATAGTCTCGTTGGGTTCATCGCCTCGATTCTTTGTTCATATTGAAGAAATGACTGGAAAAGTCCATTAGTCACTTTCGCTGACAGCTCGAGGCAAATCTAGGTCAACAGTTTCACCGACCCGAATTCCCTAAAAAGCTAAAAGGAGACTCATCGAAGACTTCCTAGAAATAAAAACAAACGTTTCAAAAGGGAAGTTGGACAAGAGATAACAACGGGGTTTCCGAAAAATGAGTGGCGCACGATGACGTTGATTTCGCTTCATTTTTTTTCGAGAACGCGCGTTATCTTGTTGACTGAGGTAACGTGGCGCAAAAGGTAATTCGAGGTAATTTGCGACCAATGACGTTCGACTTTGCATTGCGTTTAGAAATCGAGAAAACGAAGGAAGTGCCAAGAATTATGACATAATATATGTAACAAGAATTATGACATATATGTAAAAACGTTACATCGCTGATCTTGGTGATTTTTCGGGTTGGGCCGTTGGTGAACCCCGCTCTACTTAACCGGGTGAGGGAATCGAGCCTTGAGCGAAATGGATCGAGCAATTGTTCCCTCACTATTGAATACAAAGAAACGGAGACAAAATGTCATATTAAATTGTTGAAAGCTTCGTATTCGTGCAGTAAGTCAAAAACATTTAGTTCTTCCAAAATCAAATTTCGAACTCGCATTTTGCGTTTCAAAGCTTTCTGAACAATTTCGGTCCCGTGACTGTCTCCACGAGACCAGACCTTCATGCAAAATCACGAGGAAATATTTTATCATTTTGTCGATTTTTTTTTAAAATTCCTTCACAAAATTCAGTGTTTCAAACTAAGGCGTATAAAAATGGATTATTAAAATCGACATTTCTCAGTTTCCTAAAAGCTCGAAACCGCTTGAATTCCGATTATTGTTGAGTTTGTGCCCCAAGGCGATTTAATTTTATAATTTCATTCTATTAGGATCAGTAGAAGCCATAACTCTCAGGGGAAAGAGCGAGAAAACTTTTAATTCGGGCAAAAACTGTAGGAATAAAAATGATCATTTTGAATTAATTTCCAGTTATCCATTTTGAATGGCATCGCCGTTGCACACGATATTCCAAGCTTGATTACCCAAAAATATTCGTCCAAATAACCTATTTGGAAGACTCCAGAATCTTAATCAAAATAATGATTAAGGAATAATGATAGGAACTTAGGTGATAGGATTGTCCAGGAACAGAGGTATGTGTGGAGCGCCACCGCACCGGCCGGTGTGTCCCGACCGGCCCGGGCCCACCCATCATGGCGGCTCCCGGGGCTACCGATCCATTTCTGGAGAGGCAGCCCTGACGAACAGCGTGGTCTACCATAACGGCAGAACGAGATTGAGGGTTATTTCTACTATATTCACGAATATGACCTGAAAGCTACAACTGGAAATCGTCACTGGAAATGTTGAATTGCAGGAGTATAGTTTATAAATATAGAGAAAGTAGGCCCAATATGTTACAAGGATTTCCAGAAATGAAACTAAAATTGTTCTGCAAGGTGTGAAACGTGACATTCAAGTGGAAATTTCGATTTTGGAGGACATTTTTGATCTTTGAAAAGTGAAAACAATGACTATAGCAGACAATTGTCGATGCGCCTTGATCATGCGCGCATTTATCGATATAAAAAATATATTGGAAGTCTTCTGTTACGAAGCACTGATGTTATCGATATTACTTTTCGATGTAAGGATTGTTTGCCGTCACTATAAGGGTTGTGAATTGATGATTGATGATTGACTGTCTGTCAGTCATGAAATCCTAGCCACAGCCATAACTTCTACAATTCTCATCCGATTTCGATGAAATTTCCAGAGATTGGCGTGGATCGGATTGGCGGGTTGGCGTGTTGATGGTCCCCTATGAAAATCATTACCCTCTGACTGATAGTAGCCGCTGCGCATACGCAAACGTGAAATCCTTGCCACAGCCATACCTCCTACACGACTCACTCGATTTGGATGAAATTTTCGACGATTGCGTGGGATTGGCGAGTAGATGGTCCCCTTTGAAAATCATGGCACCCAAATTGAAAGTATTTTGTGAGCATGCGCAAACGTAAAATCCTTGTAACAGCCATAACTTCTACATTTTCCAACAATATTCAGAGATTTTGCGGGTTGACATGTAGATGGTCCCTTATGAGGGTAGTAGAAGGTACTTAATTCCTATTAACCTACTTAATTCCTATCAAGTGATTGGTGTTTTGTGACTATGCATCGGATATCAGTCTAATACAATCGGGTTATGGATACGAGGAAGATATGTGCCACACCCACTTGGCAGACTTTTTTTGCATCTGTAGCCGTGGCCATTATTATTCTTTTGGTCTTATGGATCTTCAGTGGAAACTGATAAATTATAGGAAAAAGAAAAATAACCGTTACAATCGATTTTTTTCTCGATATTACTATTTTCCTTTCGATATTCAATGTCATCGTAAGAAAAATATCTTTACAAGTATCGAAACAAAATATCAATACCTTTTAACATCGAAAGCTCTGAGTGGACTCATCCGATTCTAACTTCGTTATCCGAGAGTTGTAGCTAATTCGATGTTTCAATTCCCACCTTGCTGCTCCCACCATCCTCCAATGGTGGGAAGAACGAAATAATAGCTCATAATAAACACAAAATTAACGTAAGGAGAATCGCTAGATGAGGAGAAAGACTTCTCAGAACCGACTTCGGTCTCAATTTCACGTTTGATATTCTTCTCTGAATGAGTCGTCGCTTCAATTGTGATAACTACAGCGAAACCGTGGAGTTTCAACGGGGACCCATATCGCCTTCCAACGCTGTTTTGTTATAATGAGAGCAAAACTGACAACTCAGTTGGGTTTTCGCAGGGAGATAATTAGTTTCCAGTTCAGAGTATTCCGAGGTGTTTGTAGGTTGGTGCTTTGATAACGAGCGACCTCCAATTTATTACCGGGAAAATACCTCAGTCCTCGGAAAATCGGTTCAAAGCGAAATTGTACCCTCCAAGGATTATTGTGTCCCTCCGAATATCATTATTTCGATTTCTCATCCCTTGTGATGCCATCAGGAACCACGTTTGAAAAGAGAAGTAGACATACGTTCGGGAAAAAAGCGCCGCTCAAACATTTCAAGAGGTTCGTTAGTTTTGGTTCTTTATTTTGGTTTATTATTTTCAATAATAAACCATTGGAATAGCCGCAAAAAAAATTTAACCCCCCCCCCCCTCAAAATTTTATGGTTTACGTTTTAAGATACGTAGAATCCGAAAATCGAATAAAAACATTTTCCGTCGGTCCGCCGTACGCGGCACTTTCCTTAGTTCCCATGGATCGATTTTCATGAAATTTGGTATATGGGCTCCATTTGGGGTCTAGTTGTGCCCCGAAGCTTTTGGTCGATGTCAGTCACTTCTTAAGGGTGAAAATTAAGGGTTGAAATTTTCAATAGTGCCCTAGCTCAAAAACTCTCGAAATAAAGGTATTGTTTTTTCACCAATTTCAAATCAGATGTGCTTATTGTTGGAGAAAACAAACCACGTCACCGTACCTAAACTTAGAAGATATCACAAGCAACTCCAAGACTGGACATCCACAAGACTTTACCATACGCCAACGAAGCCAAGTGTCTTGGAATCACCCTAGATGCTAACTTGAGATGGAAATTTCACGTTAAGAAAAAGAAGGCTGATCTTAGGCTCAAATTAAAGTAAATGTACTGGTTGATGGGTCAACACTCCAAAATGTCGATCCAGAATAAATGAACCTTGTATAACCAAGTTCTTAAGCCTATCTGGACTCATGGGGTGTAGTTGTGGGGCTGCTTAAAGTAACCGAGATATAATACAGCGGTTTCAAAATAATGTACTGCGATGTTGTGTGAATGCGTACCGGTACACCAGAAATGTCCGACTGCACACAGAACTCCGTATTCCAACCATAAACGAAGTCATCAAGAAGCAAGCAATAGCCCATCACAAGAGGCTACAATTGCAGTCAGTGAAGAAGCAGTACAGTTGCTCGACGTTGACGACCTATTCAGACGCCTCAAGAAGACTAAACGCCATGACCTGTGGAATAAACGAGACTGTTCGAGTGCGTCGCATGTCACTAGCTTATGAGAAAAAATTGTTTGATAAAAATCGTATTGAATTTTTAGAAATTTTATGGAGCACGCGAAGCTTTGTAGGACAATCCGTTCGCGCCCTATGAAGACTTAAGGTTCGTACCTACGATAAATCAGAAACACGAGTGTGAATCGCAAAAGAGGCCTAATCTCCGTTCAAATTTTAGCTGACCAAAATGCGATCGTTGTTCTTTCGTTCGAGTTTTACTCAATTTTGCATCCTTAGCAACCAGCTGATGGAAAAGTTGGCAGTTGCTCAGCTCTCCCTCTGGTTTGCCCCATTCATTGTTGAGCAGCAGCACGGGTCGTTCAACAGTTACAAACCTCTTGTAATTTCAGGATTATGTGATGAACGGCTTTCGAAATGGATGTCAGACAGACCTTGTCTCTACGGATTTTGGTTTATTATTTTCAATAATGAACCTTTGGAATCGACCAAGAAAAAAAAAAATTTAATACCCCCTCAAAATTTGATGGTTTACGTTCCAAGGTACGTAGAATCCAAAAATCGAATAAAAATTTGGCCGTCCGTCCGCCGTACGCGGCACTTTTGCCACTTAGCATTGACCGATTTTGATGAAATTTGGTATGTAGGCTCCATTTGGGGTCTAGTTGTGCCCCGAAGCTTTTGGTTGATGTAGGTCACTTCTAAGGGTTCCAAAATCAATTTTGAAATTTTGAAAAAGGCCTAACTCAAAACATTTTGATATAAAGGTATTGTTTTTCCTTCAATTTAGGATTCTAAAGAATTTTTAGAATTTTTTGAGACCACGCGGAGCTCTGTAGGACTAACCGTTCGCTCCCTACGAAAATTTAAGGTAATTAAATATATATTATATATTTCAATATAAACCCTTAAATTTTCGTAGGGAGCGAACGGTTTAGTCCTACAGAGCTCCGCGTGGTCTCAAAAAATTCTAAAAATTCTTTAGAATCCTAAATTGAAGGAAAAACAATACCTTTATATCAAATGTTTTGAGTTAGGCCTTTTTTCAAAATTTCAAATTGATTTTGGAACCCAATTTATATATATTGTATATAAATATATATATATGTATATATATTTTAAATAATATAAATATAATATATAATATATATTATATAATATATATAATATATATAATATAATATATAATATATTAATATATATTATATAATATATATAATATAATATATAATATAAATATATATATTATATATATAAATATTTTATATATATTTGTGATGGATTGATGAAAACGAAGACTGAAAACCCTGATTGAACCAGATTGAACGTTTTCCATTTCACTTGCATTATCATCAGATTTACTGACATTGTTATTTTAAACAATTTTTATTATTTGAAACTCGAAAACACAGTAGTGTCGCCACAAGCTGCTCGTAAATCCCCTCGTGACAGGTTTTGAAACTATTGAGAGAAGAGAGGGGGCACCTGTTAAGCCCTCCTTCAGTTCTGCCCGAACAGTTATCGTTGTATCTCGCTTGAGTGTGAACCTTTGAGGTGTCATGTGATCATTTTGATATCAAATTTGTAGTAAATGCTGTCCGAGGGGGAGTATCGCTAACTCGAGTTCCGTTTCTGAAATAGTACAGTTTCGTCAGGTAATAAAATTAGTTTACAATTCGGAAGTGTTGTTCCTTTGCAAATACCATGTCTTCCGACGAAGAGGAAGGTCGGCTTCGGGAGGAGGAACCCACCATAACATCAGAAGATGGTATAAACAACTTACGTGCCGGATTAAGTGAAAATTGTGAATTCAATAGTGGCTCTGTGAACAATTATTTCGTGAAAACGTCGGAAACGCTCGGGATGTTTGTGAAAAAGTCGGTCATTCAAGTCTACGTCCGCCATTTTCAGGACGAGTCGAAAATACCTCGAGGGGGAAAACCCTCCACCGGACCAGAGAGGATGGACGAGGCGAGGGGGGTACACCCTTCCGTGCGTACGTACGCACTTCCGAACGCGATGTTGCCGAATTTTCACGAGTGGAGATCTTCGGAGACCTGTTCCTCCACCCCCCTCACCATACGCTCGGACAAGTATGATTTCAGGAATGAATCACACAATTTATTATTTGAACAAGCGAGAGTTATGAAAGAAATGGCTGACACAATCTCTTTGAATCAAGAATTACCTCTTCAAAACGCTGCCCGAATGATTAAACCTCTTTTTTCTCATCTCCTCAAAACTTCAATCTTCGCTGTGGGTATTGTCAACGAACTGAACACAAAGTTTTTGAGCGTCGCACATCAGTGTCTGAGACTACCTCAGCAAATCACCTACCAAAGCAACCCATCACCAGTACTTGCTTTGCCTGCAACCAAGGAGGATACATCGCACCGAACTGTCCCAAGAAGAAGCAGTTATCAAGACCAGGCCCGGGAGAATGCAGAAGTCTGATGTCCAAGCCAGCAGAAAAGCACGTTGGCCTATGCGTTGCTAATCCAGAAGGCACTTTTACTTACCGAGGTGATGTATTCCACTATTTTTGGTTTATAATTTTCAATAATGAACCTCTGGAATCGACCAAGATTAAAACAATTTTAACCCCCCCTCAAAATTTGTTGGTTTGCATTTCAAGGTATGTAGAATCCAAAAATCTGCTGATTTTGATGAAATTTAGTATGTGGACTCAATTTTGGGTCTAGTTGTGCCCCTAAGATTTTGGTTGATGTCGGCCACTTCTAAGGGTTATAATTTTGAAAACGCCCTAGCTCAAAAAAAATTTTTTGGTATAAAGGTTTTTTTTTTTCTTCAATTTAAAATAGTATAGAATTTTTAGAATTTTCGAGACACGGACAAACCGTTCATTCCCTATGAGAACTTAAGGGTTGGACTTAAGATGAATCAGAAACACGAGTGATCTATGTAGAAAATTTATAAACCTTTATGTAATCATATTCAGCGTTTTTCGTCAGGATCAGAATGCTCTCTCCTTCGTATGTCCATTAGTTCTAAATTACAAGGCACTTCCTTTAACAATATAGTTCATTTGCATGGAATAGGATCTGCAATAACCATTTCTAAATGCCAAAAACGAGTTTTAATTACCATCAATGGCCGTGATACCATGTTTTGTTTCACATAGTGGCAGATAGCTGTCTTCCAGTGCCCATAATTTTGGGGCGAGAAATTCTTGTGACAGATTATTATATGGTGATTATCCCAAATACGTGCAAATTGAGGAGGGACGATCCTCCTATCTTGTCTTCTACTACTGAGAATATTTTACTGAGCACTACCAGACTTTTATGAATGAAATTCGAGTTAAATCAAGGACACAATTCCTGGAATTGAGTCGGAAGTTTTATTGGATAATGATATTAAGAGAGATAAGCATTCTGGAACTGATAACACTTGCAAATCTAATTATGAATTTTCTGATTTTTGAAAGATCCATGTTCTCTGGATCAGTTTACAGAGGATGTGGTTGTGTTGTTCAGTGAGATCCCAGGCTGTCACACCATAACCGTTCCATTCTTTGATTTACCCACACATGTAAACTCATTATCAGAAAGTCGTCAAGTTTCACCAGTAAATGATGTGAATTTCAACGAATTACACACAGATATTCCTATAAGTCAAAAATCAAAACTCGTTAATCTTTTACAAAAATATTCAAAATTCTTCATCATAGGAGTTCTAACCACACGCGTTACCACTGGAACATTTAAAATTCGTCTCATTGATTCAACTAAAACAGTACAACAACGTCCTTATAGACTCAGTCCTGTTCCTGTACAATGTGAATTAGTTCGAGAGCACATGAAAGAACTTGAAGATGCAAAAGTTATTTGTCCTAGCTCATCCCCTCGTTAGTCCAATAGGTACTTCTTGTTCAGAAAAAGATTTTCGTTCTTTGGATTTGAACACAGTCCCAGAACATTTTCCTTTGCCGTTGATTGATTACTGATCAAATTGCTCGATTTAGTGGAGCTAAGTATTCACCATCTTGGATTTTATTTTATTTTCGCCTGTGGATTTTATTAAATTCCTGTTCAGGAAGACTCCATTGAAAAACTGTCTTTTGTAACCAGATGGACAGTGGGAATTTTTGGTTTTACCTTTTGGGGTAGGTAACGGACCAAGTGTCTATCAGCGAGCTATCATGAAAGCTTTAGGAGTTTTAGCACATGATTATGTCACATGCTACATGTACGATAATTATGTTGATTTCTGCTAGCACTCCGAGTGAAGCATTAGAACGCTTAGATTGTGTTCTGGGAATATTAACAGCTGCTGGTTTCTCATCCAATTTCTCTAAATGCTCATTTGTTGTAACTAAAATCAAATATGTAGGTTATGAGATAGAGAACGGAGAGTTGCGAATAAAACTAAAGTCGAAGCTCTCACAAATTGCGACCTCCCACAACTCTTTGTACACTTCGCCAATTTCTTGGTCTAGCTTCAAATTTTAGACAATTTGTGCATAATTTTGCACAGTTAGCAAACCCCTTTGTTCCAATTGATGACAACAAAGGATGGAAGATCATGAAAAGGATTAGACAACATTTTATTGGCCTCCTAACCGCAGAGCCAATGTTAACCATTTTCAACCCTTCTTACCCAATTGAATTGCATATTGATGAAAGTTCTTTAGGTTTTGGATCAATACTGATTAACAACATTGATGAAAAGCCAAGACCTGTTGCATACTACAGCTGTTAGTGTTGTCTCCTCCACTGTTTCAGTGGTTAGGCCTGACTTATTTTTGCGCCTACTTGCGAATCAGAATTATTTGCAGTAAATCCTGCCAGTAAATGTCCTGTCTAGGCGCTAAGTTTCCTAACTATCCTAGCCGGGGATTGGGTAAGCTGAAGTTTAAAGACGTATGACTGACCTGGCGATCCTCTTGGGTTCAGATAATCTTTAGAGATTTGTCCCATACGAAACTTTGTCAGCATGTGCGTCTGACAATAGCAAAAGAACCACTCTATCTGAATCACGTTACCACTCATAAGAGCTGAAGACCCTTGTTGTGGTTTATGCCGCAATTCATTCTCATAATTATTTACAAAGCTACCAATTCATTGTAGTAACTGACTGTGCTTCGCTTCGTGCAACACAGAATAAACAAGAACTAATATCACGAGTCAAAAGAAGGTGGTCCTTTTTGCAAGGTTTGAAAACCCATTGATGACAATAATGATAGTACTGTAACTTCGGAACCAATTATTGAAAATCCAAATGCAAATTCTTTGTTAATCAACACCCTCATAGAGCAGCAACACCAAAAACTAAGACCTCATGGAAAACATCGTATATTGATCCTGATATTCAAAACACTTATGAAATTCATGGAAGAATTTTGTGTAGGAAAGTACAGAGACATACACGCCCAAGATATCTTCACATTGTACAACATTCACTACGTTATGCTGTTGTCAACAATGTACAAGAGTCTCTTTTCCATTTTGGATATGAAAAAAACCTTAGAAGCATTCTATTCACTAGCACACATGAATTTCGAGATACTGCTACTCGATTGATGCATAAGTCGATTTGATAGCATAAAGCTTGAGGAAAACGATTTGGTTTTTGCACAGATGGAGGTGAGGAATCTAATCATATTGGATAACGCTTATCGAGTACCGTTTAAATTGTTAAAGTTTTACCAAATGACCGCTACTTATTGCAGTATGTTTCTGGAGGATCAAGGAAGTACTTGAAATACCCTCACGAACAGTTGCGCAAGGCTCCTAATTTTGATGGCTCTAGCACTATCCCTGATGATAGCAGGGATTTATCGAAGTAATTTTGACTTTCTTGACTGTTTTGTTCATAGTGGACTACCCACTGCTCTTCCAAGGTGACTGTGGATTCGCCCAGTCTTGTTATTTTGTTGAATGTGGATTATTCCACCTATGTTGACTTTGGATCCCCAAGTCTTCTCAGTGATCATCATGTTGAATGTGGACTATCCCACCTATGTTGACTTTGGATCCCCAAGTCTTCTCAGTGATCATCATAATCATTTTCTCAGTCAAGTATGAGTCTAATTTTGGAATGTGGGCTGGAGTCTACCTTGCTTGGCACCCTTACGTTGGCTGCGTCATAGTTGGACCCTTGTTCTATGTCCTTCCCTTTACGTGGTCTACGTCTTACAGTCATTACTTTTCTGATAGTGTGACTGTCAAGCCCAAGTGAGATAGACAACCTTCCCAAGCAGTTCTTTTGAATGAGTTCCTTTTGAACGAGTTGCTTTTAATGATTCCTAACGACTGGATTCACCTGGCTCGAATATATTGATCAAAGGATAATTCCTGTACCTCCTTGCACAATTTGTTTGTTACTTGGAATTGTTTGTTCATTGAAATTTTCCTCGTGCCTCCAACCTCCACTGTGCATGTGCATTAATTTACTTGCCAGTTCTAAGCTGTTATTTTGAATTGTTTGCCTGAAGGGGAAACCCTTCACTTATGGAGACGGGAGTAGGCTGATATTCTCTTCACTAATGGGCTGTGTCTGGTCCCCTAGGTGAACTGAGCTCCCGAGGACGGAAGCAACGTCAGGATCGCCGTGTGATGGATTGATGAAAACGAAGACTGAAACCCTGATTGAACCAGATTGAACGTTTTCCATTTCACTTGCATTATCATCAGATTTACTGACATTGTTATTTTTAAACAATTTTTATTATTTGAAACTCGAAAACACAGTAGTGTCGCCACAAGCTGCTCGTAAATCCCCTCGTGACAGGTTTTGAAACTATTGAGAGAAGAGAGGGGGCACCTGTTAAGCCCTCCTTCAGTTCTGCCCGAACAGTTATCGTTGTATCTCGCTTGAGTGTGAACCTTTGAGGTGTCATGTGATCATTTTGATATCAAATTTGTAGTAAATGCTGTCCGAGGGGGAGTATCGCTAACTCGAGTTCCGTTTCTGAAATAGTACAGTTTCGTCAGGTAATAAAATTAGTTTACAATTCGGAAGTGTTGTTCCTTTGCAAATACCATGTCTTCCGACGAAGAGGAAGGTCGGCTTTGGGAGGAGGAACCCACCATAACATATTATATATAAATCAAAACACGAGTGTGAATCGCAAA
>CM019171.2:49326184-49338082 GCA_009739505.2 Apolygus lucorum
GTACGCGGCACTTTTCTTAGCAACACTGGACCGATTTGGTTCAAATTTGGTATATGGGCTCCATTGGGGTCTAGTTGTGCCGCGAAGCTTTTGGTTGATGTAGGTCACTTCTAAGGGTGAAAATTAAGGGTTGAAATTTTCAAGAGTGCCCTAGCTCGAAAACTCTCGAAATAAAGGTATCGTTTTTTCACCAATTTAAATAGTATTGAATTTTTTAAAATTTTTGAGACCACCCGGAGCTCTGTAGGACAAACCGTTCGGTCCCTACGAGTACTTAAAGGTTTTCCTTCGATAAAACAGAATCATGAGTGTGAATCGCAAAGAGGTCTAATCTCCATTCAAATTTTATCGGACTAAAATGCGATCGCTGTTCATTTCTTCGATTTGTATACAGTTTTGCCTCTGCGTAACCAGTAATCAAATTTCCGTATGAAGCTTTCTATTTTTCCAATCGAGTGTGAAGCGTTTAGTTCTTTCTAATAAACTTGATTGTGAAGGTGTGAAGCCAGTATGGTGTGTAGGTACTTAGCACCTAGCTGGTAGGTAAAAAAGTTGGTAGGTAAAAAAAAATGTTGGTGGGTAAAAAAAGTTGGTAGTTAAAAAAATTGCTCAAAGGCTTCTTCACTCTTCTGATCACTGATCAGCTGAGTGAGCTCCGGAACCATTTTCAATCCTATTGAATGGAAGTGCTCTTCCAGGCGTCTCCAGCATTCGAGGAGATCTTCTTCACTCCTCAGATCACTGATCAGCTGAGTGAGCTCCAAAGCCATTTTCAATCCTATCGAATGGAAGTGCTCTCCAGGCGTCTCCAGCATTCGAGGAAATCTTCTTCACTCCTCAGATCACTGATCAGCTGAGTGAGCTCCAAAGCCATTTTCAATCCTATTGAATGGAAGTGCTCTTTCAGGCGTCTCCAGCATTCGAGGAGATCTTCTTCATCTCCTCAGATCACTGATCAGCTGAGTGAGCTCCGAAGCCATTTTCAATCCTATTGAATGGAAGTGCTCTTCCAGACGTCTTCAGCATTCGAGGAGATCTTCTTCACTCTTCAGATCACTGATCAGCTGAGTGAGCTCCGAAGTCATTTTCAATCCTATTGAACGCAGGAAGCTGAAATTTGAGAGGGAAGGTCAAGGGAGAATACAGATGGTGGTAGGTGCTATTGATGGAGAACCAGTGATCTATACAGAAGGGTGATCTATACAGAAAATAATAACCTTTGAGCAATGATTTGCAGCGTTTTTCGTCTGTTCTGAAGTATGAAATTTCGTTCGTTTTGAGTTACTACTATTTTATTTTGTGATAACTACTTACCTATGTCATTTTCAATTCGAAGAAAGAGACTGATTTTAGAATATATAAGCATATTGTGACGATCTCTTTGAGAGTAGAGGCTATTTTTTAAATGTTGTTTGTTATGGAATCCTATACAAAAATAAATGTTTCTGTTCTGTTTCTCTAGTTTCTTTCTTATTTTTTATCGGTTTCATACCTGGTACTTGACTCTAATAATAAGTAAACGATAAAATTTCGTTATCATTGAAGATAAAATTTGAAAATTCTGATTCACAAGGAGCACACAGCAGAAAATGTGTATAGTGTCTCTCAGACACATATTCCAACTCTGGATGTACCTGATGGACACATGTTCCGAGGAACGCAGTCGGAAGGGATGTTCCGTTTAAGTGTTAGCTGACCAAAATGCGGTCGTTGTTCGTTTTTTATGAGTTGTACTCAGTTTTGCGCCCTTAGCAACCAGTACCTATTCAAATTGCCTGGCAAAGGCACCCAAAACTCCCTATTTCTTCGAATTGAGTGTGAATCGTTTATTTTTTTCAAAATAAACATGATCGTGAAGTAAAATTGGTTAGTAGTATTGGAAATGGCAAAGCTGTGATCTTTGCAGGCGAGTGATCTATACAAAAAATAAATCTTTGTATAATAATTTCGTTGATTAAATACCTTACTATTACTTATACGAATACTTATAGAATTATTTTTCGGACACTTGACGGCGACAGTAGTCTCTAAAAACTAGAATATCACGTTTTTGACTGATTTTGTTATTAAACGTCGACCCTTAATTTTCAAAAAATAGTCAGAATCACAATCGCTCTTCGATTTTCCCAACATTTTGGAATCATTTTGAATTATCCTGAGATCCAGATTAGACTAGAGTGAAATACTATGAACTCGTTATAGTGTTGAAATTCGAGATTCGTTTTGGGTGTAACAAAACGGGTTTCCATGAAACCAGTTTCCAAAAATTTTAATGTAATCAATTTCGGACCCTTTCTACAGGTTTATTTTTAGAAACTTCGTTTACGAAGTCGTTGTGGTTCCACTCCGGCTGGTGGAATTAAAGTTTTAAAACAACCCTCTTATGAATATTTAGGTATTATTCGTGACCCGAGCATCGTAGCAGATGAAGAACAGGATTAGGAACTCGCTTATATCATGTGGGCTCGAGGGCTTACTCCGACATACAATCATGACGACGTGTACACACTTTAAACGGACGACTGACACACACTAATGCCAAAGGCGTAACAGAAGAGGTGACAGAGACGGTTCTGTTAGGTGGAGCATGTGGCACAAGATAATGAGAAGGCTGGAGATTAAAACCGTATTATGCGCTTCGGGGGAGACATCTTCTTGTTTTTGTGTTGTATACCACCGTTTTTTCACCCATCCTTTTACTGTTGCACGTAAAATTTCGGGGTCTAAATTGCATTTAATTATACCTTTGTAACTAAATCCATGGTTTTGTTTGTTTGTTTGTCGATCATGGTTGTGGACACTAATGTCTTTCGGAATAGAATCTGATCTGTAAAATTTCTTTTCAAAATATTTCTACAATTTGAGAACCGAATTAGGTTGCAAAAACATAGACAATTAAAAGGGACCATAATTATATAACAATAAGGCTCAAAAACCTTAGCGGTTTTTAGTGAAGTTTAACATGTAAATATGTGGTATATTCGTAATCATCTTGAAATTTCCTGTAAGACTAGATAATCTACAAAAAAATAGGAAATAAGATAAGGAATAAATTTTTTTCATCCTAAATCAAAAATTGCGAAAACAAGGTTAAAATATTTTTACGTACTGATACTGTACAAATGAAACTTTTTATGATAGAAATTGTGATGCAGCTAAGTTTTTGTTTTCACGTTTTTTGTAAGACAAGTTCGACCTTCTGAAACGAAAGAGTGTTGGTTTCTCAGGCTAGGAAATTAATTCTTCAGAAAGGAATCTTCCTACTACGTTCTTCCTTGTTATGGACTCCGAGGCTCAGCCGAACCGAGTTAGAACTAGGTCAACCGTAATCCTCCCACGTTTCAGCCCATGTTTTCGGGCAAAGAGAACCTTCCTAAGGAATTAATTCGGGCGCAGTGAATTCCACCTGGCGCCTATCTATAAATTATTACTTTGAATTTTCAATATTGAATTTCATTTTGAATCCACTGTGTCTAAGTTTGTATGTTGTGATGACACGCGCGTCACAAAGTTCCCCACATGACGTGTTTGTTTGGATTGTTGTGGGTTGAAAAATTACTGTCACCACCATCAATCTAGAAATCAAGAAGTCATATTTGTTTGGGGCCCTGAAGGTTGACTAGGGTGAATTCATCTGTCCTGTTAACATGGTCTGCAGATAATTTGGCCTCAACGTTCACTCTGCTGATCAGACTCCGCACCAGAAAATGTATAGTATGTGGATGAGGATGAATGAATTTCTGATCAAGAGAGCCCTAAGAGACTAAAAGCCGACTTTCAATGCACTAGTTTGAGTAGGAGAGGATCTGGACTGAAATCACGACGGAAGAGAACTACATTCAATTGAAACTTCGTTATCATTTTCAAAAACCTCTTCCATAATTGCTGTGGATGTTCTAACTGAAATGGATAGGCACTAGCAGGTTCGTGCTAAAAAGTTGTTTAATAAAATTGTCCAATGTGTTTTATTGATGTTTGACTAATGGCTAACTACTAATGTGGGTTGGTTAAATACATAATACTCGTACATTAACGTGGATTTCTTGAGATTGTTCTTAGTAGTCAAAATTGTCCGAATCTGGAAGATATTTTGTTTGGTCTTCAGGAATTACTTATACATTTCATTGCGCTAAGATCAGTACAATTGCACAAATTCTAAATTCTTGGAAATAATGACCCGGTGTTATATTTCCTTAGTTGATTGACTACTTCCTCCATGACCTATCTCACCGGTTATAAATTGAGGTTTCAAAGATACACGCGAGTGTCCCACACTCCTCAACACCATGGTTTTCTCGGAAAAGGGTCGAAATCGAACCTAATAGACAGGAAAATGAGGTCACAGAGTCTTCGGCTCGGAAGAACAAAGCACAACCTCTCAAGCTCACTTAATGCGGAATCCTTTGAGCAACCAATACCTGCTCCTCACCTCAACACTCATATTAGTGATACGGCCTTGGAGCAAGGTTAATAATAGAGGAACTTGTGGATAAGAGAAAATGTTGTTCGAAGGATTCAAATATTTGAGAGGTCACAAATTTCGCCATAATCTTTTTCGATCACCAGCAAAATGTAGACGCCAATCGAGCAATTGAAATCCGACATCTTCTGTCTCTTTGATTTCTCTACCAGAGGTTTTTTCTGGTTTTCACAGGCAATCACCATTTCGAACATAGATACCTTACGTCATTAAAACTGCATAACATGGTTAATGGGGTATTTCAGTCAATTTTTAAAAATATTTTTTTTTTCAAAAGAGTATGGCTCAAGAATAACGGTAATCGGGTCTGTTCGTCTAGAAAATGTTTTTAAAAAATCAGAGAGACTAATGAAAGTTGAAGATTTGAATGGTGTGACGTAGCTGGCCAATCGTGACGTAGCTGTCTTTGAAAAAAGTATCCATGCACAGAGAAGAGATGAAACCCTTGGAGGACCTCTTGGATACTACAAACTACTCTCACACGCGCGCGGCGTGGTGTGTGTGCATTTATGGCGGCCCGCCTTTTTTTCAAACGTGTGATCACTTTAATTAATTTTTCTACCACATGTTATAGTAAAATGGGCAAGAAGTTAGAGTATAGAGGTTTTCAAGGGTGCTGAATCCAAATTTGAGGTCAAAAACCTGAATTTCCGACCCACCGAAATACCCCATTACCAACTAAATTCAAATTTGAGGATGTCGTTGGAAAGAACGCCAAATTCCAAAGTACCTAGTGTAAAAACTAATATCTTTTAGCAATAAAACATTTTAAATCAAGTTAAAAAGAAAAATAATTTGTCTGAAATTTGACTTTTTTGGTCAAGGATTTCACTTTGAAATCCAGCCCATTTCAATGGACGCTCTTCAAAAAAATCATGGTCAAGCTTTCCAACGGTTTATCAATTAAAAAAAAAGCAAATTGGATAGGTAAATCATAATATGATGTTAAATACACATTTTTAGGCATTCAAATAGTATTTGAATGCCTAAAATGTGTATTTAACATGAAAATCGATAGTTTTACGGGGACAATAATTATTATTGTCACCCTAGATCTAAAGATGACTTGACGAGTTTGGTATCATTTCCTATGTAATTTTTTCACGCTGCAATGGGGATACTTCCGAATAATTCTGAAATTGGATTTTTCGAAGAATAACGGAAGGTGATCAATGCGGATACCTTTCGCGATGTAACGATATCAACGTTCCTGCAATGCTCTATGTGAATTGCACAAAGATGGGGGCATTTTGGAAACCATCTATAAAATAAAACGATGTTTTAATTGTGTAGAAAGGTGTTACATTATGCTCATTACCATATCTACGAATAATGCGTACTTTATTAGCGAAAAGTGAAGGTTTTCTTCGAAAAATCCATCCTCATATCCGAATATATCGCTAAATAACAGGAGTTGTGACAGTTCTAATGACCTAATGTCAAAAACACGAAAAAATCTTCGAATTGAAAACCCTTTAAAAACAAGGGGCTAAGTGTCATTTTTTAAAAATACCTTGAAAAATCGAACCCAAAAGTTATGCTCAAGTTGAGTGTAGACACCCTGAATACATACATAACGATTATATTAATTACGTGTCCCTCAGCGCACATAACTTGAGTAATTGCTCAAGTTAAGTGTAGACACCCTGAATACATACATAACGATTACATTAATTACGTGTCCCTCAGCGCACATAACTTGAGTAATTGCTCAAGTTAAGTGTAGACACCCTGAATACATACAGAACGATTATATTAATAATTATTATGTGTCCCTCAGCACACATAACTTGAGTAATTGTTTTGCCAAAATTTGAGGTTTTCTCAAATATGTTCTTAGTAACAAAAGAAAAGACGAGTTCGTTAGCCAGGAATTTTGGACTATCCAAAGGGGTTACAAACTAAAAAACGCTGCAAATTATTACACAATGGTTTATTATTTCTTATTTTTCTATACAGGGTGTCACCCTTACGGGCGCACCACCGGGCAGGGTTCGATTCTACTACTAATTTGCAACAAAAAATGTCTCTTAGCAATTTGTTTTAGAGGCTTCGTTTTCGCCTTATTTCACATTTAGTTTTTTCGTGTGTTTCGACCTTACATCACTAAAATGGCTATAACTCTCTTAATTGATGGAGTAAATTCAAATTTGATTATATCATTGGAATATCGTCAAATTTCCTATCTCCCTGATGGAGTTTTAGAAAATTTCAAATGAAACGAACGGGTGTAAAATACACCAAAATAAAAAAATTGGTGAAGTTTCGAAAATTTCCACTTTTTTCAAAGTTTTTTCTCGAAACGTCGTGAACGGAAATTTCCATGCTGTAAGCCTGAAAGTTGCATGTGAATCCCAGCTTTCTAACGGTGTAGTCATTTTTTTAAAAACACCACTTATTCAGTTAGAAAATGACGTTTTTAGGGCAGAAAACGATCATTTTAGGGTGTAAATCGGCGTTTTTCACCAGAAATGCTTTCCAACTTAATAAATCATTTGACATGAAATTTTACGTACTTTTTGACGCTGAATCGAATGGTAACACTTTCCGATCTCCTCGACAAACAAATAGTACTTTTCAAGCCCTTTCCCGGTTGAACAGGGTACAACAACTGAGTCCTCGACTCCCAACTTGTTATCTATCGAAAAGATAAAGCTTTCCGCAAATGATCGGGACGATATTTTCAAGACAGAGGGCAAAAATTAGGTAAGTCAACAAAGTGGAAGGAGTGCGAGTCATTAATAACCCAGACCTCCCTTAATGACAATTTTGGATAAAACGAACAACGAGATTGAGCCCTTCGCCCAACGGAAAGGGCTTGAAAAGTACTATTTGTTTGTCGAGGAGATCGGAAAGTGATTCAGCGTCAAAAATTACGTTAAGTTTCATGTCAAATGATTTATTAAGTTGGAAAGCATTTCTGGTGAAAGACGCCGATTTACACCCTAAAATGTCGTTTTTCTAACTGAATAAGTGGTGTTTTAAAAAAAATGACTACTCCGTTAGAAAGCTGGGATTCACATGCAACTTTTAGGCTTACAGCATGGAAATTTCCGTTCACGACGTTTCGAGAAACAAACTTTGAAAAAAGTGAAAATTTTCGAAACTTCACCAATTTTTTACTTTTGGTGTATTTTACACCCGTTCGTTTCATTTGAAATTTTCTAAACTCCATCAGGGAGATAGGAAATTTGACGATATTTCCAATGATATAATCAAATTTGAATTTACTCCATCAATTAAGAGAGTTATAGCCATTTTAGTGATGTAAAAAATGTAGTCGAAAACACGAAAAAAATCTTAAATGTGAAATAAGTCGAAAACGAAGCCTCTAAATCAAAGTTGCTAAGAGACATTTTTTGTTGCAAATTAGTAGTAGAATCGAACCCTGCCCGGTGGTGCGCCCGTAAGGGTGACACCCTGTATAGATCACTCGTCTGCAAAGCCACCAACCATCCAACATGAAGAAAAAGTCGATCGCATTTCGGTCAGCTTTAATTTGAACGGAGATTAGGCCTCTCTTGCGATTCACGCTCGTGTTTTCTGATTTATCGTACAAAAAACCTTTAAATTCTCGTAGGGAGCGAACGGTTTGTCCTACAGCTCCACGTGGTCTCAAAAAATTTTAAAAATTCTATAGAATCTCAAATTGGAGGAAAAACAATACCTTTATATCAAATTTTTGAGTTAGGGCGTTTAAAAAATTTCAAAATTGATTTTCGAACCCTTAAAACTGACCTACAAAACCAAATCTACGGGGCACAACTAGACCCCAAATGGAGCCTACATACCAAATTTCATCAAAATTGGTCAATGCTAAGTGGCAAAAGTGCCGCGTACGGCGCACAGTGGGGCCGGAGTGGAAAAACTCCATTTTTGCAAAGTGACTAAAAAAGAAATGTAATGTGGTTTTCTCAAAGTCTATTACCTGTAGAATCAGGGTGTGAAGGACCTTCAATGTTTAAAAAATGTTTTCACTGCTAAATGCTAAATGGGGCTCAAACCTGATATTTCGAGATTTTAAGCACTTTGAGAGTGGAATTTGAAAATTTCCTAACAGGTTCTATGTGTTTCAAAAAATTTAAATAAAATTGTATAATGTTGGATATATTTATGTAGTATCTCTAAAAAATACTAATATTTTTTCATAACATTTTAGCTTGAACATTAGCTCCAGATTTGGGTTTTTATAGCAAAATACAGCTTTAGAGGAGTGGAAAAACCGAGCTTCGCCTTCCTTCGGTTTGGCTCATTTTTTTTCTTGAAAATCTGACCATTATCAAAAAGCTGTAAAAATTTCATAGCCGTATTTCACCGAATTTAGATGTAGTGGGTTAAAATGTGATTGAAGGTACCCCAAGAACGCCGTCTCTGCCGTCATCGCAGCTTCAGAGTAAAACCCTTCTAAAGGTTGTAACTTCTACATTTTCCTCTCGAAATCGATAAAATTTCCAGGGATTGTGAATGTTGACATGTACAATGTCCCCTATGTGGGCTGTTAGCTACAATCACGGAGTAACGGAGTCAAGTTAAGGCTACATTGGTCGGATCATCTATACAATCGGGTTATGGATACTGGGAAGCTATGTGCCACACCCATTTGGCGGACATTTTTGTTTTATTTTTATTGGAAAACAGAATGATGTAAATAGCGATGTTTTCGTAAAATATTTCTGCTAAGAGTCAACAAGGTTCTGTTTGAACAAACCAGGTTCTTCGGATTGTCATTCGCAGTAGTGTGGTCAGTTCGTACTGTCGTGACATACCGAGAACATGTCATCGTTGAAAATCTCTTATTCGGATTTAGCAAACGTTTAATTTGGATTCGTTCCAATATTCGATCGCTTACTATCCAATTTTCAGAGGTTTTTATCACTGAAAATTTGTCAAAATTAAATATATAAATATATATTTACACAAATATATTTGCATACATATATAAAGAAACCTCAATTCAATCATCTTTATCGTATCCTATAACCTCTGAAACGAAGAAAAAAAAAAAATATACACACACCCATCGCCTGTAAAACCGCTTTTCTGTTTTTTTTGTTTCACACGCTTTTCCACTTTGAGTAACTTTTTGGTTTATTATTTTCAATAATGAACCTTTGGAATCAGACCAAGAAAAAAAAATTTTAACACCCCCCTCAAAATTTGATGGTTTACGTTTCAAGGTATGTAGAATCCAAAAATCGAATAAAAATTTGGCCGTCCGTCCGCCGTCCGCCGTACGCCGTACGCCGTCAGCCGTACGCGGCACTTTGCCACTTACATTGACCGATTTTGATGAAATTGGTATGAAGGCTCATTTGGGGTCTAGTTGTGCCCCGAAGCTTTTGGTTGATGTAGGTAACTTCTAACGGTTCCAAAATCAATTTTGAAATTTTGAAAACGCCCTAACTCAAAAATTACGATATAAAGGTATTGTTTTTCCTTCAATTAAGATTCTATAGAATTTTTAGAATTTTTTTGAGACCACGCGGAGCTCTGTAGGACAAAACCGTTCGCTCCTACGAAAATTAAGGGTTCATATTAATACATAATATATATAAATCAAACACGAGTGTGAATCGCAAAAGAGGCCTAATCTCCGTTCAAATTAGAGCTGACCGAAATACGATCGATGGTTGGTGATTTTGATTTTTTTTATTTTTTATTTTTATTTATTTTTTTTTTTTATTTATTTATTTTTTTTCTCTTCATATTGGATGGTTGTGATTTTTGTAGACGAGTGATCTATATAGAAAAATAATAAACCATTGTGTAATAATTTGCAAGCGTTTTTCTTCAAAATTCAAGATTTAGTACTAAAAGAATACATTTAAACGTCAGAAGAAAACATATTTTTTCTAATGTATTTTCGTATTCGGAATCGAATGAAACCATTCCCAAGACGATACATTAATTTGTTCAAAAGATAATGACTTTTTTCCGCTTTTTGGCCATTTGGGCCCCACTGTGCGGCTCGTACGGCGGACAGACGGACAATTTTCATTCGATTTTGGATTCTACGTACCTTGAAACGTTAAACCATCAAATTTTGAGGGGGTGTTTAAAATTTTTTTTTCTTGGTCGATTCCAAAGGTTCATTATTGAAATAATAAACCAAAAACGCTGCAAATCATTGCTCAAAGGTTTATTATTTTCTGTATAGATCATCCTTCTGTATAGATCACTGGTTCTCCATCAATAGCACCTACCACCATCTGTATTCTCCCTTGACCTTCCCTCTCAAATTTCAGCTCCTGCGTTCAATAGGATTGAAATGGCTTCGGAGCTCACTCAGCTGATCAGTGATCAGAAGAGTGAAGAAGATCTCCTCGAATGCTGGAGACGCCTGGAAGAGCACTTCCATTCAATAGGATTGAAAATGGCTTTCGAGCTCACTCAGCTGATCAGTGATGTGAGGAGTGAAGAAGATCTCCTCGAATGCTGGAGACGCCTGGAAGAGCACCTCCATTCAATAGGATTGAAAATGGCTTTGGAGCTCACTCAGCTGATCAGTGATGTGAGGAGTGAAGAATATCTCCTCGAATGCTGGAGACGCCTGGAAGAGCACTTCCATTCAATAGCATTGAAAATGGCTTCGGAGCTCACTCAGCTGATCAGTGAGCAATGATTTGCAGCGTTTTTACCTACAAACATTGTTTTACCTACCAATTTTTTTTACCTACCACACCTAACTATTGGTAGGTACTACCTACCACACTATAATGGCTTCACACCTTCACAATCAAGTTTATTAGAAAGAACTAAACGCTTCACACTCGATTCGAAAAAATAGAAAGCTTGATATGGAAATTTGATTACTGGTTACGCAGAAGGCAAAACTGTATACAAATCGAAGAAATGTACAGCGATCGCATTTTAGTCAGATAAAATTTGAACGGCGATTAGACCTCTTTTGCGATTCACACTCATGATTCTGTTTTCGAAGGAAAAACCTTCAAATACTCGTAGGGACCGAACGGTTTGTCCTACAGAGCTCCGGGTGGTCTCAAAATTTTTTAAAATTCTGTACTATTTAAAATTGGTGAAAAAACGATACCTTTATTTCGAGAGTTTTCGAGCTAGGGCACTCTTGAGAAATTTCAACCCTTAATTTTCACCCCTTAGAAGTGACCTACATCAACCAAAAAGCTTCGCGGCACAACTAGACCCCAAATGGAGCCCATATACCAAATTTGAACCAAATCGGTCCAGTGTTGCTAAGAAAAGTGCCGCGTACGGCGGACGGCGGACGCGACGGCGGACGGGCGTACGGCGTACGGCGGACGGACGGAAATTTTTTTATTCGATTTTCGGATTCTACGTACCTTGAACGTAAAAACATCAAATTTTGAGGGGGGGTTAAAAATTTTTTTTTCTTGCTCGATTCCAAGGGGTAAGGCGTTAATTATTGAAAATATAAACCA